>JAVKPL010004069.1:0-21070 GCA_032173675.1 Gastrolobium villosum
ATGACCTAGATATAATTATGAAATATGAATTAGAATATGAAAAAATATATATAGTGGGAATTAAGGGATATTTTATAGTTTAGCAAAATTAAGTCGAAACTTGAATGAGATGATTTAATTAATTTATCTAGTAAATTTAGTGGGATAAATGTGAATTTAATTTGATCCAATAATGTGTAGAGAGATTTATTTAATTAAGTTGGAATTGATTTAATATCAACTAATAGGGAATTTTAAATAGGTCAAATTACTTGTGTGAATTAACAAGTTATGAGATAGCCTTAAACTTAGTGGATTGGTTATTAAATTTTTGGTGTTCACATGAATTTTTGGTGAAGCCCATTGTGCTATAAAATTAGAATGGCCCGTGTAGTTTATTTTTTTTGGTGAGACTAATAGGTACCCATTTAAGTGGTGAAAGGTCAAAGTTGAAGATTTGAATCACACTATCCAAATTAATTGGCAATTTGGCCCCTCACTTGCCATAGTCATGCGTTGCCCATTATTGAGGGTTGACACATCATAGGTGATTGAAATAAAATAAGCCTTCTTATAACCCATCTATTAGCAAGTTCACAGCCTTGGAGTTTAGCATCCCACGCTCATTTTGTTCTTTCCTCTCTATGTGCAGCGAAATATTAGGAGAAGAAAGGGCAAGTTTTAGTCACTTGAAATACTTAGAATGAGGACAAATGATCTGCATGAAAGATGTAGAGTTATGTCTTGAGAGTAAATTCCAAGTGGAAGTTCCTTGAAAGAAGCCTTAGTTTGTGAGAAAACCCTTCCCCATTTCTGCGACCTAACGTTGTTAAAAAGAGAGTACAAGGACTGTTTGTGTTATCTAATGGTTGGATTATGACTCTAGCTCCTCGGAAGGTGTTTTAAGGTATGTAATCTTTTTTTTTGGGGCTGCACATAAGCAGAAATCAGTTCATGTATGAGTCTTATGATTTTTATGTAGGTTAAATGATGTATATGTTGGGATTTATGTTGTTCATGAATTATTATCGTTGGACAATAAATTCTTCTAGTTAATTGATTGGAAAATCTGCACTTGGGGTAAGGAACCAACAAGGGACAGCCCATATGTATTTTAAAGTGCACTCTAAGTGTTTGACATAATTCCTAAGTGAGTCAATGAATTTTAATTATGTAATGATTATGGACTAAGGAAGAATTATGGTTAAGAAATAGTGAAATACTACTATATGTGATGTTAAAATCAAAAAAAAAATTGAAAGAGCTTTGGAGCCATGTGTAGTTCGACCTATATGTGTAAAAGATGCACAACATGTGTTGAATTTATGTCTAAGTGAAAAACATGAAGTTGATATTGTTTTATGATGAAATAAGTGTTTGGAAATGTTATCAAGTTATGAAGAGATGATGAATTAAGTAAAGGCAATTCAGCCCTATGATCCGTGAGGTACATGGAAGTGGTTTAGTAAGGTTACAAAGATATTTTAACAAGCTAAGTAAGTATTGGAAACAATTATATAAAAGCTTTATGATAAGAACTTGTAAGAAATGCACGTTTCCTATTTTAAATAAGTCTTGGCCTTGTAGTCAATTGAAGTAGTTAAATATTGTTTTAGGGAATTGTTTTAAGATTTAAATTATGTTAGATTATATATATATATATAAAAAGAAAAGAAAAGAAGAGGAATCAATTAAGAAACATTGGAAAGTGTTAAATTCATAGAACCTATATATATAGTTTTCGGCCTACATCATTAAATTGATAAAGATTAATACAAAATTTAATGAAAATTGGAGAACAAATATATACATGACCATTGAAAGATGTTTTAGGATCATGTGAGGTTTAAAATATGTGGTGTTGATAAGGTCGAGTTAATAGAAATTCTATGTCAGGAATAGTTGCATGTGAATTAAGCTAATTGGTTAAACATGGCAGCAAAAGAATTATGTATTATGTTTATATATAGGCTTCGACCATAAAGAAATAATGGGCATAGATTTTGTGGTTTCAATTAAAGTGAATGTTTAATAGCATTTGCCTAGAATAATCAAGTATGATTCAAGTGGGTTATGATATGTGAAGCTATGTTAAAGGGTATGAAATTCCACTATAAAAGGGTAAGTTAATTAACTAGTTGAGGATTTAATTTGTGAAGTATAAATTAAGTGGTACATTTGTGGTATGGCATGAGCTGTCAATGGAAATAAAATTGTCAAGTTGGTTATGAAATTAACATATGAAATATAATTATTTGGATTTCAAGTAATGTATGTTTCATTGGAACTTAATGGTACTTTTATATATACGGTAACAGAGTGTAATCAAACGAAGTATGTGGACAAACAACTTGGAGACAACCAAGTGTACAACGTATTAAATAACAAGTTAGCAGCAGGAGAATGGTGACAGGTAAGCTTTCGGTTTAGGAGTCTTCTCTGTCTTTAGTTGTTCCGCCATGATCAGTGGCGATTATGGTTTCCGTATGGATATAATTGTTGTTAATATTGATACTTTGTGTAGTTGCATTCATATAGTGCATGCATATGACATTATTTATGTTATGACAAGTTAATATGATATGATCTTCAATGAGATAAGCCTTGGAAGTGTAAGTTATGGTTTTATGAACAGAGGAAACATTTGTGGATACGATCACAGTGTATATAAGGTATAGCGGAGGAAACTTTAGTTCTCTGATCATTATGAGTATGCTATTGAATACAATACGATACGATATTACGAATATAAGATGAAAGCCTTATTTATACATAAGACATGAAAATAATTAAGATTAATAAGAAAGCACGTTATAAGAATAAATGAGAATTATCAGAAAATATATATGATACGAAAATTCTAATATGGACTATATGGTGTTATCTATGTCTTGGTACTTGATATTTTCTGGCAGGAAGTGGACTCTTGGGTGGAGACTGCTCCATAAACCCCAAGTTTATTGAGATTCATTCTCACCCCGCGTTATGGGGACATATTTCAGGTATCGTAGCAGTTGAGGATCGTTCTCGGGGCAAGAGGCCCGTGGTTGAGGAGTAGATCTGAGCATAGATGTTGCCTGCTTATTTTGGGAGTCTGTTGTATTCATATGTACACTGTGATGTATTATGTTTATGTGGGTTGATGTAAGATGTTGTAGTTATGACACACAACCACCTTTTAATGTGATATATATAGAGTTATGGATCATGCATATATACTACTGTATATAATATGGAATTGTTGTCTATTGTGGGTTGTAAGAGCCCCAAGGCATTGCTGGTCCTTGTGTGTGCCACCCAATGATTTATAATGATTATTAGGTACATTTGAGTTCACATAAATACTAGTGCAAATCGGGGATTTTTGTAAACACAAAGGAAACTCTGGCGAATTTTCTGTAGAATTGGCAGATTTTAGGTGCACTTCGGGAGAGCATATCTCCCTCCATAGAGGTCCGATAGGGACGTGCCATACGCCATTTTGAAGCTTGAGATGTCCCATACATTGTGTCAAAATATTAGACTTTTATGTGTTGTTCGCAGCCCTGTGCTAGTCGTGGAACGCTGCTGCCCGGTTCTGGCCCTGCAATTGGGGGCAGTTCTGGTCTGTTTTGGGAATTTTATTCCCGCTTCGTTTCTTAGTCAAATTAAGCGTATGATATATCAAATCGAAGATCGAGGTGTCTAGTTTATGGTGTAAAAATTTGAGAGCAAATGGATAAGTGGATTCGGTGCAGTAATTCATGGAGTGAGGGATGCTTGGAGCTGTTTTGGGGTTGGTTGGCAATTTTGCTTGTCCAACTTCAAACGGCGATAACCGGAGCAAACGAGCTCGGAACCAAGCATGTGATAGCTTTCTAAAAAGTTAATTAAGTAATAAAAAAAGATAGCAAGGTATGAGAGACTGAATTTTTACTGTGCATCCGCAGTAATTTAGAGACCGAACCCTATTCGGGTGTGTAGAAAACGCAAAAGTGTGAAATTGGCTAAGTGGGTTTATGGGAACCCCTTAGTGTCTTATTATAACTAAAGTTAACTATTAATATAGTGTAGATAAGTATTCCGCGAGAGTTTACAGTTACGGTCACAGCTTTTAATTATTACGCTTTTTATGTTTTCAACTGCTCGCGTAATAATCGGAAAAAGTTTATTCGCATTTTTATAAATGAATTGCTGTGATTGTAACTGCGCTTAATATCATAATTAATGTTAACAATACCGGTGTACAACGGGCTGTTACAAGCACAGAACCTTCAGAACTTGGACTGGAAATAGTAGTTTTTGATCCAGAACCCGAGAGAACCTTCAGAAACAGAAGAATAGTTCAAAGGTTAAGAAATCATACAATGGCTGAAGTTTTAAATAATGGTGGAAATGGTAATAATGGAACCAATAATAATAATCATGAAATTGATGAAGGACTGAACGGAGGAAGAGGGACATCGTTGAATGATATGGCTGCTCCCTTCAGAAATGGTCTAGAACGAGGTTATGTCCCTCCTCCACTGAATGTCCAGAACTTTGAAATCAAAACTGCAATGTTTCAAATGATCATGAATGCTGGTCAATTCCATGGATTGCCCATGGAAGACCCTCACAATCATTTGGATAATTTCACTGAGACAGTTGATAATTTCAGAGTTCATGGCATTCCAGAGGAAAGTATGCGAATGAGGCTTTTTCCATTTTCCCTAGCAGGAAAAGCCAAAGAATGAAGGAGAACATTGCCCCCGAATTCCATCACTAGTTGGGAACAACTATGTGAGCAGTTTGTTACCCGATTTTTTCCCAAGCAAAACAAGCCCAAGTGAGGGCTGATATAACATTTTTCCAAATGTATGATGGAGAAAGTCTGTATGAAGTGTGGGAACGATTTAAGGAATTAATACGAATATGTCCAAATCATGGAGTTTCTGATTGGGGCATTATTCACACGTTTTATCATGGCTTAACCCCACCATTGAAAGCCACTGTTGATGCAGCTGCAGGGGGAGATCTTTTGGATTTTACTTATCCGGAAACTTACCGGTTGTTAGAAAAACTTTCAAAAAAACTTGTTCAATGGCCTACCACACGGGACCATGTTGACTAGGCGAAGGTGGAGGCGGTGGCGGCGGTGGAGGTGGTGGAGGACACTGGCCAGCAGCAGGACCAGCCCTCAACTCCTCCAACATGACCCTCATCATAGTCATGTTGGCCATCCGGTTCTCCTCCAGAACCTCAGCAGTGGCTCGCCGGTTCGCCTCTCTGATGGCATCCAGCATCGCCTGGTTTGCCAACCTCGTGGCCTCCTGGTCGGCTAGTCGGGCCGCCTGCATCTCAGCTAATGCAGCCAGGATAGGATCCGATTGATCCTCGCTCGTACTAGGGTTCCTCCTCGGTGGCACCATGACTCTGCACAAGTTACACAAAGAACGAGTTGATCAGGCCCACGCCATGTGGTCACATATGCATCATCATAACACACACCAATCAGAGAGAACGCAAAGTAGACACGCAATGAAATACCCTAAGTTATTGCAATACATACAGGCTTTTCCCTAGAAAGTACTCTAATACCATAAAATGTAACAGCCCGTGTTAACCCGGATTGTTAACATACTATCGTATTAAGCCACGCTTAATTAAAATGCGGAATAACTTTTTCTTTAATTCAATTATGACGTCATTAACCTTAGCCAAGTTTATTACTTAATCAATTTCATAAAATATCGCCTGTATGTAAATTGCAAAAGACAATTAACTGAATACCTCAATAAATAAATAAAGTGAGTGTCTAAAGTCACGGATCTACAACACGTAGTCCGGACAATAATCCTGATACATTATTATAACTTTAAATAAACAAGACATACTCAAGTCTGTGTGGCATGGACAAACCCCATGCTCACCAAATAAGGCAACAATGCCCAAAAGCAGTCTCAACATAATATCATAATCAAAGCGGGAAAAACATAACAGCAGTCAACATCCAGCATGTCAGCATGTCATAATAACATCAACTCAGCTCTGGCCTCCTGCCACCTGAGCCCTCAACATTACCTGATCCTGAAATAAGCGTCCCCAAACGTGGGGTGAGATCTCTAAACAAGAAATCTCAGTAAGACAAGGGGTCCTCAAGGATCTTCCACCCCAAGCTCACTTACACGTGTAATATAAGTTCAAAAACAATATTTACAATATAAGTTCCAAAACTATGTGATGCAGCAGATAATCATGCTATGTGTGTTTATCAAATCTACTGGCCAGAGAAATGCAGGAATATGTCTATACCCACATAAGTACAAGGAACACCGCTTGCACCTCACCCACAGCCTCACCATCTTGTATGTACCACATACTCAGGCTTACCGTATAGGTGGACATCACATGCATATCATAAAAGCACATTGCATATAATAGCTCAACAACATTTCTAAAACATCAAAGCATGTAACACAGCATGCATAAACCACATCCCCATGGGACATGGTGGAACCACAACATGGCTAAACCGAGGACACGAAAGCTTACCTTGCAAGAAATCAATCCAAGCCAAGAGTCCTCACCGCTCAAGGTCCAACACAGCAGAAATCACAATCTGATTTAGACCAGCAATCATATCAATAACATAGCTCGTACGCATAAACATAAAGACTACGTTTCTTTGTTACGTTTTAAGTCTTAAGGCTTCCCACCAAGCCACAAGCCCTTAGTCCCTTGATTCTGACTTAATTAAGTATTTACAGAAGTCCAACTCCATCAAAATAGGGTCCACAAACCCATAACTCCGATGTGTATGAATAGTACCTCACTGTTCTTCGAAAATCCAGAATATTCGGATATATGTCGTGGGCATATCCGGATATCCATATCCGGATATCTCCAAGACCATATCCGGATACCAATATCCGGATATCATATCCGGATATCTCGTGACAGAATGCAGTTTCTGCATTTCGCGAGATATCATTCCCAATGTTCCATTTTATTAAAATTGCAGTTGTAATTATTTACCAAAAATTCTGAGATTTTAATATGTTAAACTAGACCTCACAAGCTTTCCAATGACATATCTTATGTCTCAATCGGAGTTGTATAACTCCGGTTATGATTTTCGCAAAGTGACTGCTGCCAACTGAATTTCCAACAACCAAGACGCGACTTTAAACTAACACTGAGATCAAACCACTTGCCCAATGCCTACGAAATTTTACAGGGTTATAGCCTTATGTGTTAGCTACACATAGGTCCAAACGGCACTCGATTTGGAGCTCTGTAGCTCAAGATATCGGATTTTTATCGAAACAGGTTCGTTGCTGTCCCCATATCCGGATATGAATATCCGGATACCATATCCGGATACTGATATCCGGATATCTGCTCGACAAATGTCCGGATATCTCACGACAGAATGTAGTTTCTGCATTTCGTGAATATTCAATCCAAAGGTTCAACTTTTAACCGATTATAGGCACTTAAACATGCATTTCTAGGTGTGTTTAACCTACCCCACCCTTAAGTTATTAACTTAGCTCAATACATGCATCAAGGTTCCATTTTTAAGCATCTAAACACAAGTTCAAAGATTGATGCACTTACCAAAGCTTAAAACAGAGCAACAATGGCTCTTGGAGCTCACTCAACAGCTTCCAAAAACTGCCTTCCCACAGTGCACGAAAATGCACACCAAGATGACTCCCTTCTTCTCAAAGGTGGCTTCTTGGAGCTCCTACAACCAGGGAGAAGCTCACAACTCCCACTCAACACCACATAGCCTCCAAAACAGCTTCCTCACAGCAACTACAACTCAGGGAAGAGCACTCACCCTCTCCAATAAGCTCACACACCCTCAACCAAGTGTCTAGAAGGTGAACTAAGGAGGAAAGATGAAGACTTTGCATAAAACAAGCAAAGAAGGCTGAAGAAAGGTGGTGGCAGCAAATGGCCTCAAGTTTCCAACGTAGGATAGAATGCAACCTAGGGTTTTGTGCCCTTAGTGTGCATATAAATAGGCAATTGGTCCCTACGCGCAGTATTAACGTTAATAGCAACGCAAAAAATCTTGATCCCAAACTTTGGAATCTAGACCTACTTATTTTTCTAAGAATTTTCATATTTTTATTTTATTTTTCGGAGCACCTTTCCGGTACGCGCTTTTCCATAACCAGTATCAGTTCTGGCATCAGATTACATTATTTTGACTTGAAACTTTATTTACAAGTCCTCCATAATATTCTAGTAATTATCATGCATTCGTTATATTTTTTCGGGATACTTTTCCGGCACGCATTTATACCGGGTAGCAGAACCGGTATCTGCGCTTTTCTTCCGAAAAACGACTTTCAGCATTTTTACTCACTCAGTATAATTATTTAAGCCCAATAATAATTATTAAGGTCAATTATGGAATCATTTCCTATTTATCATAATTAATTCACTAATTACCTTAATTAGCGGTGCGGGTTCTTACACATACGGGGGAGAAGAAGGAAAGGATCTTTGAATCATTGAACCGATCGGAGCAAGAGCAAATACCAAAATTGCCCTCAGTAGAGCAGCCACCTCACTTGGAGCTAAAACCCTTGCCTGAACACCTGAAGTACATTTATTTGGGTAAAGAAAAAACTCTCCCTGTGATTATTTCTTCTTTACTAACCCATGAACAGGAACTTCAGCTCACACAGAAGCTCAAGGACTACAGAGGAGCAATTGGCTGGACAATGGCTGACATAAAGGGAATTAGCCCAACATTTTGCATGCATAAGATTCTGCTCCAAGATCCTGACAGCTCGTCTGTGGAACATCAAAGGAGACTGAACCCTAATATGAAGGAGGTAGTAAGAAAGGAAATCATCAAATGGATTGATGCAGGTATAATCTATCCTATCTCCGATAGCAAATGGGTTGCTCCTGTGCAATGCGTTCCGAAAAAGGGTGGCATTACTGTAGTTGAAAATGATAAGCATGAGTTAATAGCCACCAAAAAGATAACTGGGTGGAGGATTTGTCAAGATTATAGGAAGTTGAATAATGAAACCCGAAAGGATCATTTCCCTCTTCCTTTTATTGACCAGATGCTTGATCACCTGGCTGGAAAAGAATTCTTTTGTTTCTTAGATGGGTATTCGGGATACAACCAAATCCCGGTTGCTCCGGAAGATCAGCACAAAACCACCTTTACATGTCCTTTCGGGACATTTGCATTCGGAAGAATGCCGTTTGGATTGTGTAATGCCCCGAAGCAACTTTTCAAAGATGCATGTTTGCCTTATTCACTGATTTAACATAGGAGAAGCATAGAGATTTTCATGGATGATTTTTCTGAATGGCATGACAAGAAATTCATAATGCCCATCATTGTCTTAATAACCTTGAACAGGTATTGACTAAAGATGTGTGATAGCAATTTAGTGCTGAACTGGAAAAAATGTCACTTCAACTCATCAAGCAGAAGGCATTGTGATAGGAACAAGATCCTCAACAAAGGTTTAATGCACAAATCAAGGTGCACAATTCGCCAACTCTACCTCCCCCGACCACAGTGAGGGAATCAGAAGCTCTTAGGACATGCTGGGTTCTATAGGCGCTTAAATCAAAGATTGTTGCTCAAGATTGCCATGAACCACTCTGTGAACTTCTAGAGCCCCAAGATAAGAAAGTTCAATCTCTTTTGATGAAAGCTGCTGTGGAAGTTGAAAAACCTTTGGAGCTCAAATCAAGGCTCAGGTACCTTATCCTTGATAGCACTCAAATCCCAGAAATGGAGCCTTATTGGTAGAATGGATGTGTGATGCGAACAGGCCAAGCATTCGGCTCTGGGAGAAGTCCTTGGCTGATCAGCAAATAAAGTGACCAATTTGTTATTCCACATGAACGGTGTATCCACCATAATCGTGCAGAACCCTTACTAACGCAGGCCAACTACACAGTAACCCAAAAGGAAATGTTGGCAGTTGTTTTTGCATGTGACAAATCCACAGTAAAACTATTTGATATGTATATCAACAAGGTTATGTCACACAACATGAATGCACCATTTCCCAAATATACATGCATTAGTTTTGGAAACTCTTAAGGATAAGATATCCACAACCTCATGTTTGCATAAAAGATTGATCAGATGGGTACTATTGCTCAAAGACTTTGATCTTGAATGCTGACAGAAAAATGAAACAACAAGCTGTTTGTACCAGATCAATCTCGATTGGAGAGGAGAAGTTCACAAGAAAACTATGTTTTCTTCTGATCTAAGGAAACATTCAACCTGAGAAGGGTTACTAATGAAGGCAGAGAGAAATGGAAAAAAGAACTAATTTGTTTTATTTCTGGTTAAAAAACATTCAAGGGTTATGATATGCTCCCAGCATATATACTTTTATAGATCAAAAAGCAGGAAATCAGATCTAAAACTGTGTATAAAGGTGTATATGTGGTGAATTTATTGAATAAAAATTGTCAGACACTCTCTCACTCAGATTCTTCATGTTTACAGGAGAAAAATGACAAATAAAGGAGCAGGAAGAAAAATCAGACAGAAGCTCCACGCTTCAAGCGTTCAACCTACGCTTGAAGCGTAGGAAAAGACTTCAAGACAGTGAGTCTACGCTTCAAGCGTAGAACCCTACGCTTGAAGCGTAGAGAAGAAGAAAAGAGGCAGAAGCTCCACGCTTGGAGCGTGGATCCTGCGCTCCAAGCGTAGGGTTGAGATGGACAGCTGTCAGTTGCGAGAAAAGGAGGATTCTCAGGTTATAAAAAGGGCACAAAGCAACCCTAAAAGACACTTTTGATATTCTGAACAATTCAGAGGTCATCTTGGAGGCGGAAGCTCTGGAGAGATCTCTTCTTCTACCTTTCTGTAGTTCTTGTAGTTTATGTTTTCATTTGAATATTGGATTCTAGCCATGATAATGGTTGGCTAGAACCTCTTTGCTGTAGTTAGGGTCACGAACCCTTGTGAACCCCTGATACAATGGATTGAGTTTTTATTGATAGATTTATCTTTTGAATTTCGTTCTATTCTGATCGTATTGTTATTGTTATTATTAGATCCGATCAATCTAGTAAGTAATAATAAATCTGAGGATTAGGGCCAACAAGAGGGATCTGAGGTCTTTAATCCAGAAAGGGGATAGAACGACGGTATGAACATGATCTAGGGATAGACATGATTCATATTGTAGATGTTTTAATTATCGATCTTTATGCTTGATCTCATATAGGGCACCTCAAGGAATTAGGGTTCTATATGAGATTAAAGGGTTAATTCCTCAAGGGATTGAGAATTAACTATTGATACCTTTATCTGATAATTATCTAATTTCACGATTTATATATTAATATTTAACTTAATCCAGAGTAAAAGGTGGGGATCATCGGTGAGTGTTCTCTAACTGCAGCGTTTTTCTCATATATTCAAACCCTTATTTTATTGGATTCTTTATTATTCAAAAAGAACAAAAACACGTCTTTTTATTTTACAAATCAAATTCCCACACAATCCTGACATTCGTGTCAAAAACCTTTTGAAATATTTAATCTTAAAAAGGATAGTTTAATTGATTTAGACACACTCTCTGTGGATACGAACTTTACTTATCATTTTATTACTTGCGCGATTCGGTACACTTGCCGATTCACGTCAAGTTTTTGGCGCCGTTGCCGGGGAGTGTTTTTCTTAAATCAATTAATCTTGATTTTAAAGATTAAATTGTTTTTATTTTATTTTATTTTATTTTTGTTTTGAATCTGTGCTACTAATCTTTTCTCTGAAGTTGTATGCAAAGCAGTGCTTTTCTAAGGAGAAGCGAACGAATTGCTCAAAGAGAGAAGGAAAGAAAAAGGGCACAGACAACTCCCATTCCAGTAGCTGAAACCCTAGAGATGGCTGCTCCTAATCAGAATGCTGATCCTAGGATGAACACCATCCTCACGCCTATCTTTAACAGGCCCAATGCTGGAATTGTTCCACCAGAACTTGGGAACAATCAATGGGAGCTCAAGTCCAACATCATTCAGTTGGCCGAGAGAGAAAAGTATGGAGGAGAGGACAATGAAGATCCTCACAGATTCGTTGACAGATTTTTACGAATCTGTGACTCTACAAAGCCTCCACATGTTTCTGATGATGCAATACGATTAAGACTTTTTCCTTTTTCTGTTAAGGGAAAAGCTCTTGATTGGATGGAAAGACAACCTGCTGATAGCATCATTTCTTGGGAAAACTTGTCCGAAAAATTCTTTGCAGAATTCTTCCCCATGGAGAAATACAACAACATGGTGAATGATATCACCTCCTTCAAACAACAATTTGGAGAGACCATCTGCGCTTCTTGGAATAGATTCAAGGCCCTCATGAGAAAGGTTCCTCATTATAACCTATCTCAAGGGGACCAAGTGAGAATCTTTTTCAATGGTTGTCTACCGGAGACGAAACTGGTCATTAATACTGCAGCAGGCGGTTCTTTGGGTGATAAGCTAGCTTCAGAGTCATATCATCTGATTGACAAGTTAGCTAAAAATGAGAATGAAACATCTACAAGGACAGGAAAAAGGGAAGCAGTGCCAATCAATGATAATAATGCAATGCTGGCAGAGCAAAAGTTGTTGTCACAACAAATGTCCAATCTGAATGCAAAGTTTGAAAGGATGCAGCTTTCTAAAGTTCAAGCAAGTGCAGTTGTTCTTGACTGTGAATATTGTCATGAAGATCATGACACCAATGCTTGTCCTACATTGATGTCTTCAGATTCTGCTCAACAAGTGCAGGTAAATGGCATTTGGTATGATCAGCGCCCTAATCAGCAAAATTTCTCAAGGAATCAGAATAATTCTGCTGGTGGTAATAATTACCAAAGGAAAAGTTATCAAGGTACTGGTTTAGATATGACATCAGACAACTATCTAAAACCACCACCTATTCCAAAAAAGGAGCCTTCCGACCTGGAGCGTTTAGTAGGAACATTAGCACAAAGTACTAACGCTTTCATGGAGGAGAGTAAGGCTAATCAAAGAAGTACCAATGCTTTCATTGAGGAAAGCAGAGCTGAGTCCAGAAATACGAAAGCTTCAATCAAGAACCTGGAATATCAGATTGGTCAACTTGCCCAACAGTTATCTGATAGAGCTCCAGGTACCTTTCCTGGTAACACTACTACCAACCCCAAGGAAGATTGTCTGGCAGTTACAACTAGAAGTGGGAAAGTGGTATCATCCCCACCAAAACCTATAGAAGAGGAAAAGAAGATTGAACAGGAGGAGAAATCTGAAAAAGAAAAGGAAAAGTCTCCTGAAATATTGAAACCAACTGATGATGAGAAGGAGCCAGCTACTCTTCCAAAAGAAAAATTTGAACTTAGTGAAGAGTATCTTATGAAAATGGCACCTTATCCTGGAAGGTTGAAGCCAGAATTAAAAGCAAAAAGTTATGACAGATTTCTTGATCTTTTCAAGAAATTGCATGTGAACATCCCGTTTGCTGAAGCATTGGCTAATATGCCAAACTATGCCAAATTCATGAAAGATCTCCTTTCCAGGAAGCAAAAGCTACAAGAGTGTCAAACAGTTGCACTTACTGAGAAGTGCAGTGCTATTATCACTAGGAAGTTTCCTCCTAAACTTCGTGATCCTGGAAGCTTCAACATTGAAATTGAAATAGGAGATACAAAGATTGGCAAAGCTTTGTGTGATTTAGGGGCGAGTATTAATCTGATGCCCTTATCTGTCTGTAAAGCCTTGGGGATCACTGAATTGAAGCCTACTTTGGTTTCTCTTCAGCTTGCCGATAGATCCTTAAGGAAGCCAAGTGGAATAGTCGAAGATGTTCTTGTAAAAATTGACAAGTTCATCTTTCCGGCTGATTTTATTGTGCTTGATATGGAGGTAGAGAATGAAATGCCTCTCATATTGGGTAGACCTTTCCTGGCCACAGCCCGTGCAATGATTGATGTAGAGCAGGGAAAGCTGGTGCTAAGGATGAATGAAGACACAATCACTGTCAATGTCTTTGATGCAATAAAAAGACCATATGATGATAGTGATTGTTTTGAAATTAATGTCTTAGAGGAAGTGATGCAAGAAGATGAAACTCCCTTGCAAGAATTGACTGTTGAATTGCAAGAGAGAGATCATATCCCTTTTGAGGAAGACATTAAAGCTGCTGATGAGTTGCTTGAACAGAAAACTTCTGACAAAGAAATAGGTGCTCCTAAAGTTGATCTTAAGGAGTTACCTCCTGCCCTAAAGTATATGTTCCTGGGTGACAATGAAACATATCCAGTGATCATAAATAACAGGTTATCTGCTGATGATGAGAAGAAACTGAAAGAAATTCTTTTAAAGCATAAGACTGCTTTAGGATGGTCCATGGCTGATCTTAAGGGTATAAGTCCTTCTTTCTGTACGCATAAAATTCTCATGGAGAATGATATCAAACCTGTAAGGCAGCCTCAAAGGAGATTAAACCCCATGATGAAAGAAGTGGTGAGAAAAGAAGTAGTCAAACTTCTTGATGCAGGTATGATTTATTCAATATCAGATACTGCATGGGTAAGTCCTGTACAAACTGTGCCAAAGAAAGGGGGTGTCACTGTGGTGAAGAACGATAAGGATGAATTAATCTCTACCAGGACAATTACTGGCTGGCGAATGTGTGTTGACTATAGAAGGCTTAATGAAGCAACTAGGAAGGATCATTTTCCTCTCCCTTTTGTGGATCAAATGCTGGAAAGGTTAGCAGGTCATTCTTATTATTGTTTCCTTGATGGATACAGTGGCTATAATCAAATTGCAGTGACTCCTGAAGATCAGGAGAAGACAGCATTCACTTGTCCTTTTGGCGTTTTTGCCTATAGGAGAATGCCGTTTGGATTATGCAATGCACCTGCTACTTTTCAGAGGTGCATGTTATCAATCTTCTCAGATATGGTAGAAAAGTTCTTGGAGGTATTCATGGATGACTTTTCGGTATTTGGCTCTTGTTTTGATGATTGCTTAGGCAACTTATCTAAAGTACTGAAAAGATGCCAGGAGACAAACCTGGTCCTTAACTGGGAAAAATGTCACTTCATGGTCCAAGAAGGCATTGTGCTTGGACACAAAATTTCTAAGGAAGGTATAGAAGTTGATAGAGCAAAACTAATGCTCATTGAAAAACTACCTCCTCCAATTAATGTTAATGGAGTGAGAAGTTTCCTTGGTCATGCTGGCTTTTATAGAAGATTCATCAAAGACTTCTCTAAAATTGCCAAGCCACTAAGTCAACTTCTAATGAAAGACAATGAGTTTGTTTTTGATGATGCTTGTCTTAAAGCCTTTAATTTGCTAAAGGAAAAGCTCACTACTGCTCCTGTCTTGGTTTCACCTGATTGGAGTATGCCATTTGAGTTGATGTGCGATGCTAGTGATCTTGCTATTGGTGCTGTTCTTGGCCAAAGAAGAAACAAACTGTTGCACGTGATTTACTATGCTAGCAAAGTTCTGAATGAAGCACAGGTAAACTATGCAACAACAGAGAAGGAGATGCTCGCTGTGGTCTATGCACTTGATAAATTTAGACCATATCTCCTTGGTGCCAAGACCATCATTTTCACTGATCACGCAGCCATAAAGTATTTGATCTCTAAACAAGATGCCAAACCACGACTGTTAAGGTGGATGTTGTTATTTCAAGAGTTTGATTTAGAGATAAAAGACAAGTCAGGGATGGAAAATAAAGTTGCTGATCACTTATCAAGAATCCGAGAGAAGACCCTACAAGATGATCCTGCTTTAGAGATCAACGATTATTTTCCGGATGAACAAGTTCTTGCAATCTCTGTGAAATTGTCTGAAGAACCAATTTTTGCACTGCATGTGGAACCATGGTTTGCTGATTTTGTAAATTTTAAGGTAATCAAGAAAGTACCTCCTGATTTCACAAAGCAACAAGTGAAAAAGTTTTTACATGATGCTAGGAGGTATGTATGGGATGATCCATTCCTGTATTTCCAATGTGCTGATGGAATCTTGAGAAGATGTGTATCAGAATTGGAAATCAAGGAGATTTTATGGCATTGTCACAATTCTGATTATGGTGGCCATTTTGGTGGAAACAGAACTGCCCAGAAGGTATTGCAAAGTGGGTATTACTGGCCTACTCTTTTCAAAGATGCCAGAGAGTATGTTGAAAAGTGTGAAAGATGCCAGAAGACAGGGAACATTTCCCGAAAAGATGAAATGCCTCTAAACACTATTATGGAGGTGGAATTATTTGATTTATGGGGGATCGATTTCATGGGACCATTCCCATCTTCCTATTCCAACCAGTACATTTTGGTAGCTGTGGACTACGTTTCTAAGTGGGTTGAGGCAACAGCTCTTCCTACTAATGATGCCAAGGTGGTTGTGAACTTCCTGAGAAAGAATATCTTTACCAGGTTTGGAGTGCCGAGAGCAATCATAAGTGATGGAGGCTCTCATTTTTGCAATAAGCAGTTTGAAAATCTGTTAACAAAGTATGGTGTCAGGCATAAGGTTGCTACACCTTATCATCCGCAGACGAGTGGCCAAGTGGAAGTTTCCAACAGGGAACTGAAGCGAATCCTGGAAAAGACTGTGAGTATTTCTCGGAAGGATTGGTCGAAGAGACTGGATGATGCACTGTGGGCATACCGAACTGCATACAAAACTCCGATAGGAATGTCTCCCTATCAGCTTGTGTACGGGAAAGCTTGTCACTTACCTGTGGAGCTTGAACATAGAGCCTTTTGGGCTATTAAATTCCTAAACTTTGATGCCACAGCAGCTCTTGAGAAACGAAAGTTTCAACTGTTAGAGCTTGATGAGTTTAGGAATTCAGCTTTTGAAAGCTCCAGAATTTATAAAGAAAAAGCCAAGAAATATCATGATAGCAAAATTATACACAAGGAGTTTGAGCCTGGTCAGCAGGTGTTGTTGTACAACTCCCGATTGAAACTTTTTCCAGGGAAGTTGAAATCCAGGTGGACAGGACCTTTTGTGGTTAAAAAGGTCTTTCCATATGGTACTGTTGAAATATCTTCCATGGAGGAAGACAGACCCTTCAAAGTCAATGGCTCTAGGTTGAAGTTCTTCCATGGAGGACCAGTGATGAAACAGGTTGTGGCCTTGCGCCTTCATTCCATTGCAACTTAAATGAGGTAACCGTCAGGCTCGGGACGTTAAACACGCGCTAGTTGGGAGGCAACCCAACGTTCCTATTCCCTTAATTGTATCTTGTTTTCATTTTTTTAGGTAACCAGAGAAAAAAAAAAAATAAATGAAGGAGGAAAGTGAAAAATCCAGTGAGTCTACGCTTGAAGCGTAGAACTCTACGCTTCAAGCGTAGAGAGAAAAATTAGAACAGAGGGTCTACGCTTGAAGCGTAGAACCCTACGCTTCGAGCGTAGAAAAGATGCTTGAGCAGAAGCTGAGCGCTCCAAGCGTAGGAACCCACGCTTGGAGCGCAGGAAATTCAAGAGGACAGTAGTCCCACGCTCCAAGCGTAGAACCCTACGCTTGAAGCGTGGGAAGGGAATTTGAAAAGTCAGAGACAGAAGGTCTACGCTTCAAGCGTAGAATCCTACGCTTGAAGCGTAGATGGGGAATGTGGAACGTCAGGGGCAGTATGTCTACGCTTGAAGCGTAGAACTCTACGCTTCAAGCGTAGAACTGGGTTTAAGTGAAAACCCTATTTCTTTTTCTCCCCAGCGCCGCGACACCATCCCCCCCCCCCTCTCTCTTCTCTCCCTTTTTCTTCTTCTCGCCCTCTCTTCCCCTCTCCACTCTCTCACTCGTCCCCTCTACACCACCGTGCACCACCATCACCACACTCTTCTCTCTCTCACCACCCACCACCACCACACTCTTCTCTCTCTCTCACTCTTCCCCTTTCCATCTAACCACTCACCACCACCGTTCCCTTTCCACATACCACCGCGCACCACCATCATCTCCCACCACCGTTCATCTTCTCCACCGTTTACTTGGGTTTAGGATCAATTTTCTGCATAAATTTCGATCAAAATGGCTGGAGACAAGGTAACCATCTATTATTCCTTTTTCTCATTACTTGATGATGGTTGTAAGGATAGGAGAGGTATGAATTTGATATTTTGGCATGTGGTATGTGTTTGTTCATATTGGGAGTAAGTGCTGTTAAAATGCTTTGGCTTAAAATGTGCATGGTTATTTTTTTTTTGTATAGATGGGGGTTAGTTATGTACAATTTGGTTGCAACTGTTGATACGCATGATTAATGGGTTGGGACTGTTGACTTGAATGCATGGTTGAAATTAAATCTGGGAATTAAGGTGAATGATGTCATGAACTGAATCTGTCTGCTGATAATATTTATTATGCACATGTATTGGGAACTTTTCTGAGTTTCAGGAAAAAAGAATGAAAAAGGGCGCCGAAGGGTCATCTGCTACGAAAAGACCCCGCACAAACTTTGACTCCAGAAGGTTTTTGTCCGCTGAAAAGCAGGACGTTTATGAAACTAAGCTGCTGAATAAAAATGTAATTAAAGAGAGGGGGTTCGATTTGGGGAATCTCCTACTTTTTGATGATATTTATTCAGTAGTTCAAAGGAGACGCTGGAGGACATTGGTTACCTTTCCACAGGACAGTTCTGGGCGAATTCTCAGAGAATTCCTGGCCAATGCTGATAAGACCACTGTCAATGCCACCCGAAGGAGCTGGGTGAGAGGGAAGGAAGTACCCTTTGATGCTGCGACAATTGAAGCATTCCTGCAAACTTCATATGACCCTACTGCTGAGTGTGAGTTTGTCCGACTATTCAATTTGATGCAACCGTCGGAAGGATATTATCGGGAAGAGATGCCCCTCATTGCTGATGAAATCCGGGAAAAGATCACCAGTCCATTCTCTGAATGGAAGTTTAGGCAGGGTCTCACTAATGTACCCGAAAAATTCACTAGACTCTGCCTTACTGGTGAGGCTATCAGCTGGCACACTTTTGTGAATGCTACGGTCATTCCCTCTACAAACAAAAGTGATGTCAATGTCGAGAGGGCTGTTCTATACTATGTGCTGATGGGGGACAAAAATCTGAATATGGCTGCTATTCTATCTGACAGAATTGTCCACATGATTACTCAAAGCAAGGACAATAGTCTGTTGGCTCACAGCTCCTTAATCTCTCATCTATGTATTCGAGCTGGGGTTGAAATTCCCGCTTCTGAGCCATTGGATGTGAAGGCTGAAAAGCCTATGACAAAGATTGCTTTGGGAGGTTATTACAAGGAGTCAGAAAAACATGCAGCATGGCTTCTAAACAGCCAGGGCAATCCTATACCCCCTCCAGACCCACAGGATCCGTCAGTACCTCAGGCACCTCCAGCATCCCAGACATCAGCAGCATCATCCTCTGCTCGCCAGCCACTCTATGAGGATTCTCCCATCATACTCGAAATGCATGCTATGATGAAGGCCATGTGCCTGAAGATGGGGATAGATCCAGCAGATCCTCCTAGCTCCTTCCAGCAGTACACCATGGAGGAGTGATCACTGGCTATTTTATTTTTATTTTTCTCTCTGACGTTGTTAATTTTAATTTTTAATTTTGTTTTAAATGACCAATAGGATTTTGTTAGGGTCAATTCTACTTTTTGGATATGAACATCTAAGGGTATTTTTCACTGTTTTGCTGATACAATATTGTTAATGATGTGTGTTTCAATTGCGCAGCTGTTCTTAATTGATTGAACTTAGTTATTGCTGGGGACAACAATTTCTAAAATCTGGGAATGGTGGATAGCCTTGCCCACCTGTTCATGCACTTTAGCTGCAATTGTGGAACCACACTTCATTTCAGGGGAGATATTCGAACCAATTTACGTTTTCAGTTTTAAATATCTGTCTTGGTTAAAGTGATTTTAAAAATTCAGCAAAATTTTTTGGAATATGCCTGTTGTTTGGAATATGCCTATTGATAATCTCAGATCTAGATGTTGCTTTCCTAACAAATGATTGAGTTCATCTTAGGAAGTACATTAAGTTTTGAAAATTTTGGCATGATGTCACTTGGCATGAGTAGAGATTATGATTGTTCGTCTGTCTGAAATTATGTGCTAGAATACATGATATGCCTGATATCTTTGTGAAAATCTAGTCTGAAATCATAGCCTTTGAGGTTTGAGCCTATACAGTAATTTTTTTTCTGAGAGGCCTCACTGTATTAACACTCTAGAACTTGGTTTGTTTCTCTACAAGGCATGCATTTTAACTGATATGATAAGGCAATTTGTTCTTGATAGCCCTGGCCATATAGCTCACCTATATAAATAATTTTTCCATTGTTATCCCCTTGAGCCAAGCCTGTTCATTGATAATTACCAAAATGTTGCTTAGCCTATCCATGTTAACTTACCTTAAGTGAGATTGAATTACTGATTCTTCTCAAGAAGAAAAGAAAATGTCTAAGGTAAGCTCCACTACACTAAGCAAATTGAAAAAGGAAAAAGAAAATTGGAAAAGAAAGAGAGGGGAAAAGAAAAATGCGGGTGAAGCATTGTGAAAAAAATAAAAATAAAAAAATTGGTCAACATAGGAATTGACTTCCCGAAATTCTGTGGGCAAGTTAGTGGAGCAAAACTGATGAGTTGAAATTATATAAATTATGTTGTCTTCAGTTTTTCAATCTCATAGCGTTTGAAGCCACTTTCCATACAAATTCCTACCTGTAGCCAGGCCAAATTAAAACCATTGAAAGTCCTTTGATCAGTTAATGCATGCGTTTGAATCCTTCAATTTTAAGGATCTTGAGAATATGATCAAGCCTATGGCAGTGTTACAGCTGTGATGGTTGTGTATGTCTGATACCCTAAAAACACCAGAGTGGGAGTGATATATTTTGTCTTGGTGAGGGATGTTCAGACTACATTCATGATTTTTCAGAGAATTAATGGCATAATTAGAAATTCTTGCAGAATTCAGTCAGGCATGACATAATAATTTCTTCAAGTGTTTGGATGATATTGTGTTGGGGAATTGTTTGATATGCTCCCAGCATATATACTTTTATAGATCAAAAAAGCAGGAAATCAGATCTAAAACTGTGTATAAAGGTGTATATGTGGTGAATTTATTGAAT
>JAVKPL010004070.1:0-21062 GCA_032173675.1 Gastrolobium villosum
TTCCGTAGAAGATCTTTGACGGAAAATAGATTTCGTCGAAGATTTTTGACGGAAAATGAATTCCATCGAAAACGGATGAATAAAATAAATGCAAAAGAAATTAATTTTGTGAAGTTTTTCGTCGAAAAACAAATTCCGTCGATAACGGATGAATAAAATAAATGCAAAAGAAATTGTTTTTGTGAAGATTTTTGACGGAAAATGGATTCCGTCGAAATTTTTGACGGAAAATGAATTCCATCGAAAATGGATGAATAAAATAAATGCAAAAGAAATTGATTTTGTGAAGTTTTTCGACGGAAAATGGATTCGGTCGAAGATTTTTGACGGAAAATGTATTCCGTCGAAAACGGATGAATAAAAGAAATGCAAGAGAAATTGATTTTTTGAAGTTTTTCGACGGAAAATGGATTTCGTAGAAGATTTTTGATGGAAAATGGATTCCTTCGAAGATTTTTGACAGAAAATGAATTCCGTCGAAAATGGATGAATAAAATAAATGCAAAAGAAATTGATTTTGTGAAGTTTTTCGATGGAAAATGGATTCGGTCGAAGATTTTTGACGGAAAATGTATTCCGTCGAAAACGGATGAATAAAATAAATGCAAAAGAAATTGATTTTGTGAAGTTTTTCGACGGAAAATGGATTCCGTCGAAGATTTTTGACGGAAAATGAATTCCATCGAAAACGGATGAATAAAATAAATGCAAAAGAAATTGATTTTGTGAAGTTTTTCGACGGAAAATGGATTCCGTAGAAAATGGATGAATAAAATAAATGCAAAAGAAATTGATTTTGTGAAGTTTTTCGACGGAAAATGGATTCCGTCGAAGATTTTTGACGGAAAATGTATTCCGTCGAAAATGAATGAATTAAATTAATGCAAAAGAAAATTATTTTGTGAAGTTTTTCAACAGAAAATGAATTCCGTCGAACATGGATTAATAAAATAAATGTAAAAGAAATTGATTTTTTGAAGTTTTTAGACGGAAAATGGATTCCGTAGAAGATTTTTGATGGAAAATGGATTCCGTTGAAGATTCTTGACGGAAAATGAATTCCGTCGAAAATGGATGAATAAAATAAATGCAAAAGAAATTGATTTTATTAAGTTTTTCGACGGAAAACAACTTCCGTCGAAAACGGATGAATAAAATAAATGCAAAAGAAATTGGTTTAGTGAAGATTTTTGACGGAAAATGGATTCCGTCGAAGATTTTTGACGGAAAATGAATTCCATCGAAAATGGATGAATAAAATAAATGCAAAAGAAATTGATTTTGTGAAGTTTTTCGACGGAAAAAGAATTTCTTCGAAAAGGGATTAATAAAATAAATGCAAAAGAAATTGATTTTTTGATGATTTTTGATGGAAAATGGATTCCGTCAAAGATTTTTGATGGAAAAATGAATTCCGTCGAAAACGGATGAATAAAATAAATGCAAAAGAATTTGATTTTGTGAAGTTTTTCGACGAAAAATGGATTCCGTCGAAGATTTTGGACGGAAAATGAATTTCGTCGAAAATGGATGAATAAAATAAATGCAAAAGAAATTGATTTAATGAAGTTTTTCGATGAAAAATGGATTCCGTCGAACATTTTTGACGAAAAATGTATTCCTTCGAAAACGGATGAATAAAATAAATGCAAAAGAAATTGATTTTGTGAAGTTTTTCGACGGAAAACAAATTCCGTCGAAAACGGATGAATAAAATAAATGCAAAAGAAATTGATTTTGTGAAGATTTTTGACGGAAAATGGATTCGGTCGAAGATTTTTGACGGAAAATGTATTCCGTCGAAAACGGATGAATAAAATAAATGCAAAAGAAATTGATTTTGTGAAGTTTTTCGACGGAAAAAGAATTGCATCGAAAATGGATTAATAAAACAAATGCAAAAGAAATTGATTTTTTGAAGTTTTTCGACGGGAAATGGATTTCGTTGAAGATTTTTGATAGAAAATGCATTCCGTCGAAGATTTTGGACAGAAAATGAATTTCGTCGAAAACGGATGAATAAAATAAATGCAAAAGAAATTGATTTTGTGAAGTTTTTCGACGAAAAATGGATTCCGTCGAAGATTTTTGACGGAAAACGAATTCCGTCGAAAATGGATGAATAAAATAAATGAAAAAGAAATCGGTTTTGTGAAGTTTTTCGACGGAAAACGGATTCCGTCGAAAATGGATGAATAAAATAAATGCAAAAGAATTGATTTTATGAAGTTTTTCGACGCAAAATGTATTCCGTCGAAGATTTTTGTCGGAAAATGAATTCCGTCAAAAATGGATGAATAAAATAAATGCAAAAGAAATTGATTTTATGAAGTTTTTCGACGAAAAATGGATTCCATCGAAGATTTTTGCGAAAAAAGTATTCCGTCGAAAACGGATTAATAAAATAAATGCAAAAGAAATTGATTTTGTGAACATTTTTGACGGAAAATGAATTCCGTCGAAAATGGATGAATAAAATAAATGCAAAAGAAATTGATTTTGTGAAGTTTTTCGACGGAAAATGGATTCCGTCGAAGATTTTTGACGGAAAATGAATTCCGTCGAAAATGGATGAATAAATTATATGCAAAAGAAATTATTTTATGAAGTTTTTCGACGAAAAATGGATTCCGTCGAAGCTTTTAGACGAAAAAAGTATTCCGTCGAAAACGGATGACTAAAATAAATACAAAAGAAATTGATTTTGTGAAGTTTTTCGACAGAAAAAGAATTTCGTCGAAAACAGATTAATAAAATAAATACAAAGGAAATTGATTTTGTAAGTTTTTCGACGGAAAATGGATTCCGTCGAAGATTTTTGACGGAAAATGAATTCCATCGAAAATGGATGAATAAAATAAATGCAAAAGAAATTGATTTTGTGAAGTTTTTCGACGAAAAATGGATTCCGTCGAAGATTTTTGACGGAAAATGAATTCCGTCGAAAATGGATGAATAAAATAAATGCAAAAGAAATTGATTTTGTGAATTTTTTCGACGAAAAATGGATTCCGTCGAAGATTTTTGACGGAAAAAGAATTCCGTCGAAAATGGATGAATAAAATAAATGCAAAAGAAATTGATTTTGTGAAGTTTTTCGACGGAAAACGGATTCCGTCGAAAATGGATGAATAAAATAAATGCAAAAGAATTGATTTTATGAAGTTTTTCGACGCAAAATGTATTCCGTCGAAGATTTTTGTCGGAAAATGAATTCCGTCAAAAATGGATGAATAAAATAAATGCAAAAGAAATTGATTTTATGAAGTTTTTCGACGAAAAATGGATTCCATCGAAGATTTTTGCGAAAAAAGTATTCCGTCGAAAACGGATTAATAAAATAAATGCAAAAGAAATTGATTTTGTGAACATTTTTGACGGAAAATGAATTCCGTTGAAAATGGATGAATAAAATAAATGCAAAAGAAATTGATTTTGTGAAGTTTTTCGACGGAAAATGGATTCCGTCGAAGATTTTTGACGGAAAATGAATTCCGTCGAAAATGGATGAATAAATTATATGCAAAAGAAATTATTTTATGAAGTTTTTCGACGAAAAATGGATTCCGTCGAAGCTTTTAGACGAAAAAAGTATTCCGTCGAAAACGGATGACTAAAATAAATACAAAAGAAATTGATTTTGTGAAGTTTTACGACAGAAAAAGAATTTCGTCGAAAACAGATTAATAAAATAAATACAAAGGAAATTGATTTTGTAAGTTTTTCGACGGAAAATGGATTCCGTCGAAGATTTTTGACGGAAAATGAATTCCATCGAAAATGGATGAATAAAATAAATGCAAAAGAATTTGATTTTGTGAAGTTTTTCGACGAAAAATGGATTCCGTCGAAGATTTTGGACGGAAAATGAATTTCGTCGAAAATGGATGAATAAAATAAATGCAAAAGAAATTGATTTAATGAAGTTTTTCGATGAAAAATGGATTCCGTCGAACATTTTTGACGAAAAATGTATTCCTTCGAAAACGGATGAATAAAATAAATGCAAAAGAAATTGATTTTGTGAAGTTTTTCGACGGAAAACAAATTCCGTCGAAAACGGATGAATAAAATAAATGCAAAAGAAATTGATTTTGTGAAGATTTTTGACGGAAAATGGATTCGGTCGAAGATTTTTGACGGAAAATGTATTCCGTCGAAAACGGATGAATAAAATAAATGCAAAAGAAATTGATTTTGTGAAGTTTTTCGACGGAAAAAGAATTGCATCGAAAATGGATTAATAAAACAAATGCAAAAGAAATTGATTTTTTGAAGTTTTTCGACGGGAAATGGATTTCGTTGAAGATTTTTGATAGAAAATGCATTCCGTCGAAGATTTTGGACAGAAAATGAATTTCGTCGAAAACGGATGAATAAAATAAATGCAAAAGAAATTGATTTTGTGAAGTTTTTCGACGAAAAATGGATTCCGTCGAAGATTTTTGACGGAAAACGAATTCCGTCGAAAATGGATGAATAAAATAAATGAAAAAGAAATCGGTTTTGTGAAGTTTTTCGACGGAAAACGGATTCCGTCGAAAATGGATGAATAAAATAAATGCAAAAGAATTGATTTTATGAAGTTTTTCGACGCAAAATGTATTCCGTCGAAGATTTTTGTCGGAAAATGAATTCCGTCAAAAATGGATGAATAAAATAAATGCAAAAGAAATTGATTTTATGAAGTTTTTCGACGAAAAATGGATTCCATCGAAGATTTTTGCGAAAAAAGTATTCCGTCGAAAACGGATTAATAAAATAAATGCAAAAGAAATTGATTTTGTGAACATTTTTGACGGAAAATGAATTCCGTCGAAAATGGATGAATAAAATAAATGCAAAAGAAATTGATTTTGTGAAGTTTTTCGACGAAAAATGGATTTTCGAAGATTTTTGACGGAAAATGAATTCCGTCGAAAATGGATGAATAAAATAAATGCAAAAGAAATTGATTTTGTGAATTTTTTCGATGAAAAATGGATTCCGTCGAAGATTTTTGAATTCCGTCGAAAATGGATGAATAAAATAAATGCAAAAGAAATTGATTTTGTGAAGTTTTTCGACGGAAAACGGATTCCGTCGAAAATGGATGAATAAAATAAATGCAAAAGAATTGATTTTATGAAGTTTTTCGACGCAAAATGTATTCCGTCGAAGATTTTTGTCGGAAAATGAATTCCGTCAAAAATGGATGAATAAAATAAATGCAAAAGAAATTGATTTTATGAAGTTTTTCGACGAAAAATGGATTCCATCGAAGATTTTTGCGAAAAAAGTATTCCGTCGAAAACGGATTAATAAAATAAATGCAAAAGAAATTGATTTTGTGAACATTTTTGACGGAAAATGAATTCCGTTGAAAATGGATGAATAAAATAAATGCAAAAGAAATTGATTTTGTGAAGTTTTTCGACGGAAAATGGATTCCGTCGAAGATTTTTGACGGAAAATGAATTCCGTCGAAAATGGATGAATAAATTATATGCAAAAGAAATTATTTTATGAAGTTTTTCGACGAAAAATGGATTCCGTCGAAGCTTTTAGACGAAAAAAGTATTCCGTCGAAAACGGATGACTAAAATAAATACAAAAGAAATTGATTTTGTGAAGTTTTTCGACAGAAAAAGAATTTCGTCGAAAACAGATTAATAAAATAAATACAAAGGAAATTGATTTTGTAAGTTTTTCGACGGAAAATGGATTCCGTCGAAGATTTTTGACGGAAAATGAATTCCATCGAAAATGGATGAATAAAATAAATGCAAAAGAAATTGATTTTGTGAAGTTTTTCGACGAAAAATGGATTCCGTCGAAGATTTGACGGAAAATGAATTCCGTCGAAAATGGATGAATAAAATAAATGCAAAAGAAATTGATTTTGTGAATTTTTTCGACGAAAAATGGATTCCGTCGAAGATTTTTGACGGAAAAAGAATTCCGTCGAAAATGGATGAATAAAATAAATGCAAAAGAAATTGATTTTGTGAAGTTTTTCGACGGAAAACGGATTCCGTCGAAAATGGATGAATAAAATAAATGCAAAAGAATTGATTTTATGAAGTTTTTCGACGCAAAATGTATTCCGTCGAAGATTTTTGTCGGAAAATGAATTCCGTCAAAAATGGATGAATAAAATAAATGCAAAAGAAATTGATTTTATGAAGTTTCTCGACAAAAAATGGATTCCATCGAAGATTTTTGCTAAAAAAGTATTCCGTCGAAAATGGATTAAAAAAATAAATGCAAAAGAAATTGACTTTGTGAACATTTTGGACGGAAAATGAATTCCGTCGAAAATGGATGAATAAAATAAATGCAAAAGAAATTGATTTTGTGAAATTTTCGACGGAAAATGGATTCCGTCGAAGATTTTGGACGAAAAATGAATTCTGTCGAAAATGGATGAATAAATTATATGCAAAAGAACTTATTTTATGAAGTTTTTTGACGAAAAATGGATTTCGTCGAAGATTTTTGACGAAAAAAGTATTCGGTCGAAAACGGATGACTAAAATAAATACAAAAGAAATTGATTTTGTGAAGTTTTTCGACGGAAAAAGAATTCCGTCGAAAACAGATTAATAAAATAAATACAAAGGAAATTGATTTTGTAAGTTTTTCGACGGAAAATGGATTCCGTCGAAGATTTTTGACGGAAAATGAATTCCATCGAAAACGGATGAATAAAATAAATTCAAAAGAAATTGATTTTGTGAATTTTTTCGACAGAAAATAGATTTCGTCGAAGATTTTTGTCGGAAAATGAATTCCGTCAAAAATGGATGAATAAAATAAATGCAAAAGAAATTGATTTTATGAAGTTTTTCGACGAAAAATGGATTCCATCGAAGATTTTTGCGAAAAAAGTATTCCGTCGAAAACGGATTAATAAAATAAATGCAAAAGAAATTGATTTTGTGAACATTTTTGACGGAAAATGAATTCCGTCGAAAATGGATGAATAAAATAAATGCAAAAGAAATTGATTTTGTGAAGTTTTTCGACGGAAAATGGATTCCGTCGAAGATTTTTGACGGAAAATGAATTCCGTCGAAAATGGATGAATAAATTATATGCAAAAGAAATTATTTTATGAAGTTTTTCGACGAAAAATGGATTCCGTGAAAAGTATTCCGTCGAAAACGGATAACTAAAATAAATACAAAAGAAATTGATTTTGTGAAATTTTTCGACAGAAAAAGAATTTCGTCGAAAACATATTAATAAAATAAATATAAAGGAAATTGATTTTGTAAGTTTTTCGACGGAAAATGGATTCTGTCGAAGATTTTGGACGGAAAATGAATTCCGTCGAAAATGGATGAATAAAATAAATCCAAAAGAAATTGATTTTGTGATGTTTTTCGACGAAAAATGGATTCCGTCGAAGATTTTTGACGGAAAATGAATTCCGTCGAAAATGGATGAATAAAATAAATGCAAAAGAAATTGATTTTGTGAAGTTTATCGACGAAAAATGGATTCCGTCGAAGATTTTTGACGGAAAAAGAATTCCGTCGAAAATGGATGAATAAAATAAATGCAAAAGAAATTGATTTTGTGAAGTTTATCGACGAAAAATGGATTCCGTCGAAGATTTTTGACGGAAAAAGAATTCCGTCGAAAATGGATGAATAAGATAAATGCAAAAGAAATTGATTTTGTGAAGTTTTTCGACGAAAAATGGATTCCGTCGAAGTTTTTTGACGGAAAATGAATTCCGTCGAAAATGGATGAATAAAATAAATGCAAAAGAAATTGATTTTGTGAATTTTTTCGACAGAAAATAAATTTCGCCGAAGATTTTTGTCGGAAAATGAATTCCGTCAAAAATGGATGAATAAAATAAATGCAAAAGAAATTGATTTTATGAAGTTTTTCGACGAAAAATGGATTCCATCGAAGATTTTTGCGAAAAAAGTATTCCGTCGAAAACGGATTAATAAAATAAATGCAAAAGAAATTGATTTTGTGAACATTTTTGACGGAAAATGAATTCCGTCGAAAATGGATGAATAAAATAAATGCAAAAGAAATTGATTTTGTGAAGTTTTTCGACGGAAAATGGATTCCGTCGAAGATTTTTCACGGAAAATGAATTCCGTCGAAAATGGATGAATAAATTATATGCAAAAGAAATTATTTTATGAAGTTTTTCGACGAAAAATGGATTCCGTCGAAGATTTTTGACGAAAAAAGTATTCCGTCGAAAACGGATGACTAAAATAAATACAAAAGAAATTGATTTTGTGAAGTTTTTCGACCGAAAAAGAATTTCGTCGAAAACAGATTAATAAAATAAATACAAAGGAAATTGATTTTGTATGTTTTTCGTGAATAAAATAAATGCAGAAGAAATTGATTTTGTGAAATTTTCGACGGAAAATGGATTCTGTCGAAGATTTATGACGGAAAATGTATTCCGTCGAAAACGGATGAATAAAATAAATGCAAAAGAAATTGATTTTGTGAAGTTTTTCGACGGAAAACGGATTCCGTCGAAAATGGATGAATAAAATAAATGCAAAAGAAATTGATTTGATGAAGTTTTTCGACGAAAAATGGATTCCGTCGAAGATTTTTGAGGGAAAATGAATTCCGTCGAAAATGGATGAATAAAATAAATGCAAAAGAAATTGATTTTATGAAGTTTTTCGACGAAAAATGTATTCCGTCGAAAAAGGATTAATAAAATAAATGCAAAAGACATTGATTTTGTGAAGATTTTTAACGAAAAATGAATTCCGTCGAAGATTTTTGACGGAAAATGAATTCCGTCGAAAATGGATGAATAAAATAAATGCCCAAGAAATTGACTTTATGAAGTTTTTCGACGAAAAATGTATTCCGTCGAAAACGGATGACTAAAATATATGCAAAAGAAATTATTT
Source organism: Gastrolobium villosum (assembly GCA_032173675.1). NCBI lineage: Eukaryota > Viridiplantae > Streptophyta > Magnoliopsida > Fabales > Fabaceae > Gastrolobium > Gastrolobium villosum. The sequence continues at coordinate 8,895 of JAVKPL010004070.1, forward strand.
TGTGAAGTTTTTCGACGGAAAAAGAATTTCGTCGAAAACGGATTAATAAAAAAAATGCAAAAGAAATTGATTACTTGAAGTTTTTCGACGGAAAATGAATTTCGTAGAAGATTTTTGATGGAAAATAGATTTGGTCGAAGATTTTTGATGGAAAATGGATTTCGTCGAAAACGGATGAATAAAATAAATGCAAAAGAAATTGATTCCGTAGAAGATTTTTGATGGAAAATGGATTCCGTCGAAGATTTTTGACGGAAAATGAATTCCATCGAAAACGGATGAATAAAATAAATGCAAAAGAAATTGATTTTGTGAAGCTTTTCGACGGAAAATGGATTTCGTAGAAGATTTTTGACCGAAAATGTAATCCGTCGAAAACGGTTGAATAAAATAAATGCAAAAGAAATTGATTTTGTGAAGTTTTTCGACGGAAAATGGATTCCGTAGAAAATGTATGAATAAAATAAATGCAAAAGAAATTGATTTTGTGAAGTTTTTTTGACGGAAAATGGATTCCGTAGAAGATTTTTGACGGAAAATGTATTCCGTCGAAAATGAATGAATTAAATTAATGCAAAAGAAATTTATTTTTTGAAGTTTTTCAACGGAAAATGAATTCCGTCGAACATGGATTAATAAAATAAATGTAAAAGAAATTGATTTTTTGAAGTTTTTCGACGGAAAATGGATTCCGTCGAAGATTTTTGACGGAAAATGAATTCCGTCGAAAATGGATGAATAAAATAAATGCCAAAGAAATTGATTTTATGATGTTTTTCGACGAAAAATGTATTCCGTCGAAAACGGATGACTAAAATATATGCAAAAGAAATTATTTTGTGAAGTTTTTCGACGGAAAAAGAATTTCGTCGAAAACGGATTAATAAAATAAATGCAAAAGAAATTGATTATTTGATATTTTTCGACGGAAAATGGATTCTGTAGAAGATTTTTGATGGAAAATGTATTTCGTCGAAAAATGTATTCCGTCGAAAACGGATGACTAAAATATATGCAAAAGAAATTATTTTGTGAAGTTTTTCGACGGAAAAAGAATTTCGTCGAAAACGGATTAATAAAATAAATGCAAAAGAAATTGATTACTTGAAGTTTTTCGACGGAAAATGAATTCCGTAGAAGATTTTTGATGGAAAATGGATTTCGTCGAAGATTTTTGATGGAAAATGGATTTCGTCGAAAACGGATGAATAAAATAAATGCAAAAGAAATTGATTTTGTGAAGTTTTTCGACGGAAAATGGATTCCGTCGAAGATTTTTGACGGAAAATGAATTCCATCGAAAACGGATGAATAAAATAAATGCAAAAGAAATTGATTTTGTGAAGCTTTTCGACGGAAAATGGATTTCGTAGAAGATTTTTGACCGAAAATGTATTCCGTCGAAAACGGTTGAATAAAATAAATGCAAAAGAAATTGATTTTGTGAAGTTTTTCGACGGAAAATGGATTCCGTAGAAAATGGATGAATAAAATAAATGCAAAAGAAATTGATTTTGTGAAGTTTTTTTGACGGAAAATGGATTCCGTAGAAGATTTTTGACGGAAAATGTATTCCGTCGAAAATGAATGAATTAAATTAATGCAAAAGAAATTTATTTTTTGAAGTTTTTCAACGGAAAATGAATTCCGTCGAACATGGATTAATAAAATAAATGTAAAAGAAATTGATTTTTTGAAGTTTTTCGACGGAAAATGGATTCCGTCGAAGATTTTTGACGGAAAATGAATTCCGTCGAAAATGGATGAATAAAATAAATGCCAAAGAAATTGATTTTATGATGTTTTTCGACGAAAAATGTATTCCGTCGAAAACGGATGACTAAAATATATGCAAAAGAAATTATTTTGTGAAGTTTTTCGACGGAAAAAGAATTTCGTCGAAAACGGATTAATAAAATAAATGCAAAAGAAATTGATTATTTGATGTTTTTCGACGGAAAATGGATTCTGTAGAAGATTTTTGATGGAAAATGGATTTCGTCGAAAAATGTATTCCGTCGAAAACGGATGACTAAAATATATGCAAAAGAAATTATTTTGTGAAGTTTTTCGACGGAAAAAGAATTTCGTCGAAAACGGGTTAATAAAATAAATGCAAAAGAAATTGATTACTTGAAGTTTTTCGACGGAAAATGAATTCCGTAGAAGATTTTTGATGGAAAATGGATTTCGTCGAAGATTTTTGATGGAAAATGGATTTCGTCGAAAACGGATGAATAAAATAAATGCAAAAGAAATTGATTTTGTGAAGTTTTTCGACGGAAAATGGATTCCGTCGAAGATTTTTGACGGAAAATGAATTCCATCGAAAACGGATGAATAAAATAAATGCAAAAGAAATTGATTTTGTGAAGCTTTTCGACGGAAAATGGATTTCGTAGAAGATTTTTGACCGAAAATGTATTCCGTCGAAAACGGTTGAATAAAATAAATGCAAAAGAAATTGATTTTGTGAAGTTTTTCGACGGAAAATGGATTCCGTAGAAAATGGATGAATAAAATAAATGCAAAAGAAATTGATTTTGTGAAGTTTTTCGACGAAAAATGGATTCCGTCGAAGATTTTTGACGGAAAATGTATTCCGTCGAAAATGAATGAATTAAATTAATGCAAAAGAAATTTATTTTTTGAAGTTTTTCAACGGAAAATGAATTCCGTCGAACATGGATTAATAAAATAAATGTAAAAGAAATTGATTTTTTGAAGTTTTTCGACGGAAAATGGATTCCGTCGAAGATTTTTGACGGAAAATGAATTCCGTCGAAAATGGATGAATAAAATAAATGCTAAAGAAATTGATTTTATGATGTTTTTCGACGAAAAATGTATTCCGTCGAAAACGGATGACTAAAATATATGCAAAAGAAATTATTTTGTGAAGTTTTTCGACGGAAAAAGAATTTCGTCGAAAACGGATTAATAAAAAAAATGCAAAAGAAATTGATTACTTGAAGTTTTTCGACGGAAAATGAATTCCGTAGAAGATTTTTGATGGAAAATGGATTTCGTCGAAGATTTTTGATGGAAAATGGATTTCGTCGAAAACGGATGAATAAAATAAATGCAAAAGAAATTGATTCCGTAGAAGATTTTTGATGGAAAATGGATTCCGTCGAAGATTTTTGACGGAAAATGAATTCCATCGAAAACGGATGAATAAAATAAATGCAAAAGAAATTGATTTTGTGAAGCTTTTCGACGGAAAATGGATTTCGTAGAAGATTTTTGACCGAAAATGTATTCCGTCGAAAACGGTTGAATAAAATAAATGCAAAAGAAATTGATTTTGTGAAGTTTTTCGACGGAAAATGGATTCCGTAGAAAATGGATGAATAAAATAAATGCAAAAGAAATTGATTTTGTGAAGTTTTTTTGACGGAAAATGGATTCCGTCGAAGATTTTTGACGGAAAATGTATTCCGTCGAAAATGAATGAATTAAATTAATGCAAAAGAAATTTATTTTTTGAAGTTTTTCAACGGAAAATGAATTCCGTCGAACATGGATTAATAAAATAAATGTAAAAGAAATTGATTTTTTGAAGTTTTTCGACGGAAAATGGATTCCGTCGAAGATTTTTGACGAAAAATGAATTCCGTCGAAAATGGATGAATAAAATAAATGCCAAAGAAATTGATTTTATGATGTTTTTCGACGAAAAATGTATTCCGTCGAAAACTGATGACTAAAATATATGCAAAAGAAATTATTTTGTGAAGTTTTTCGACGGAAAAGGAATTTCGTCGAAAACGGATTAATAAAATAAATGCAAAAGAAATTGATTATTTGATGTTTTTCGACGGAAAATGGATTCCGTAGAAGATTTTTGATGGAAAATGGATTTCGTCGAAAAATGTATTCCGTCGAAAACGGATGACTAAAATATATGCAAAAGAAATTATTTTGTGAAGTTTTTCGACGGAAAAAGAATTTCATCGAAAACGGATTAATAAAATAAATGCAAAAGAAATTGATTACTTGAAGTTTTTCGACGGAAAATGAATTCCGTAGAAGATTTTTGATGGAAAATGGATTTCGTCGAAGATTTTTGATGGAAAATGGATTTCGTCGAAAACGGATGAATAAAATAAATGCAAAAGAAATTGATTTTGTGAAGTTTTTCGACGGAAAATGGATTCCGTCGAAGATTTTTGACGGAAAATGAATTCCATCGAAAACGGATGCATAAAATAAATGCAAAAGAAATTGATTTTGTGAAGCTTTTCGACGGAAAATGGATTTCGTATAAGATTTTTGACCGAAAATGTATTCCGTCGAAAACGGTTGAATAAAATAAATGCAAAAGAAATTGATTTTGTGAAGTTTTTCGACGGAAAATGGATTCCGTAGAAAATGGATGAATAAAATAAATGCAAAAGAAATTGATTTTGTGAAGTTTTTCGACGGAAAATGGATTCCGTCGAAGATTTTTGACGGAAAATGTATTCCGTCGAAAATGAATGAATTAAATTAATGCAAAAGAAATTTATTTTTTGAAGTTTTTCAACGGAAAATGAATTCCGTCGAACATGGATTAATAAAATAAATGTAAAAGAAATTGATTTTTTGAAGTTTTTCGACGGAAAATGGATTCCGTAGAAGATTTTTGACGGAAAATGAATTCCGTCGAAAATGGATGAATAAAATAAATGCCAAAGAAATTGATTTTATGATGTTTTTGGACGAAAAATGTATTCCGTCGAAAACGGATGACTAAAATATATGCAAAAGAAATTATTTTGTGAAGTTTTTCGACGGAAAAAGAATTTCGTCGAAAACGGATTAATAAAATAAATGCAAAAGAAATTGATTATTTGATGTTTTTCGACGGAAAATGGATTCTGTAGAAGATTTTTGATGGAAAATGGATTTCGTCGAAAAATGTATTCCGTCGAAAACGGATGACTAAAATATATGCAAAAGAAGTTATTTTGTGAAGTTTTTCGACGGAAAAAGAATTTCGTCGAAAAGGGATTAATAAAATAAATGCAAAAGAAATTGATTTTTAGAAGATTTTTGATGGAAAATGGATTCCGTCAAAGATTTTTGATGGAAAATGAATTCCGTCGAAAATGGATGAATAAAATAAATGCAAAAGAAATTGATTTTGTGAAGTTTTTCGACGAAAAATGGATTCCGTCGAAGATTTTTGACGGAAAATGAATTGCGTCGAAAATGGATGAATTAAATAAATGCAAAAGAAATTGATTTTATGAAGTTTTTCGATGAAAAATGGATTCCGTCAAACATTTTTGACGAAAAATGTATTCCTTCAAAAACGGATGAATAAAATAAATGCAAAAGAAATTGATTTTGTGAAGTTTTTCGACGGAAAACAAATTACGTCAAAAACGGATGAATAAAATAAATGCAAAAGAAATTGATTTTGTGAAGATTTTTGACGGAAAATGGATTCGGTCGAAGATTTTTGACCGAAAATGTATTCCTTCGAAAACGGATGAATAAAATAAATGCAAAAGAAATTGATTTTGTGAAGTTTTTCGACGGAAAAAGAATTGCATCGAAAATGGATTAATAAATTAAATGCAAAAGAAATTGATTTTATTAATTTTTCGACGAAAAATGGATTTCGTTGAAGATTTTTGATAGAAAATGCATTCCGTCGAAGATTTTGGACAGAAAATGAATTCCGTCGAAAACGGATGAATAAAATAAATGCAAAAGAAATTGATTTTGTGAAGTTTTTCGACGGAAAATGGATTCCGTCGAAGATTTTTGACGGAAAACGAATTCCGTCGAAAATGGATGAATAAAATAAATGAAAAAGAAATTGGTTTTGTGAAGTTTTTCGACGGAAAACGGATTCCGTCGAAAATGGATGAATAAAATAAATGCAAAAGAATTGATTTTATGAAGTTTCTCGACGCAAAATGTATTCCGTCGAAAATGGATGAATAAAATAAATGCAAAAGAAATTGATTTTATGAAGTTTTTCGACGGAAAATGGATTCCATCGAAGATTTTTGACGAAAAATGTATTCCGTCGAAATCGGATGAATAAAATAAATGCAAAAGAAATTGATTTTGTGAAGTTTTTCGACGGAAAACAAATTCCGTCGAAAACGGATGAATAAAATAAATGCAAAAGAAATTGATTTTGTGAAGTTTTTCGACGGAAAATGGATTCCGTAGAAGATTTTTGACGGAAAATGGATTCCGTCGAAGATTTTTGACGGAAAATGAATTCCATCGAAAACGGATGAATAAAATAAATGCAAAAGAAATTAATTTTGTGAAGTTTTTCGTCGAAAAACAAATTCCGTCGATAACGGATGAATAAAATAAATGCAAAAGAAATTGTTTTTGTGAAGATTTTTGACGGAAAATGGATTCCGTCGAAATTTTTTGACGGAAAATGAATTCCATCGAAAATGGATGAATAAAATAAATGCAAAAGAAATTGATTTTGTGAAGTTTTTCGACGGAAAATGGATTCGGTCGAAGATTTTTGACGGAAAATGTATTCCGTCGAAAACGGATGAATAAAAGAAATGCAAGAGAAATTGATTTTTTGAAGTTTTTCGACGGAAAATGGATTTCTTAGAAGATTTTTGATGGAAAATGGATTCCTTCGAAGATTTTTGACAGAAAATGAATTCCGTCGAAAACGGATGAATAAAATAAATGCAAAAGAAATTGATTTTGTGAAGTTTTTCGACGGAAAATGGATTCCGTCGAAGATTTTTGACGGAAAATGAATTCCGTCGAAAATGGATGAATAAAATAAATGCAAAAGAAATTGATTTTATGAAGTTTTTCGACGAAAAATGGATTCTGTCGAAGATTTTTGACGTAAAATGTATTCCGTCGAAAACGGATGAATAAAATAAATGCAAAAGAAATTGATTTTGTGAAGTTTTTCGACGGAAAACAAATTCCTTCAAAAACGGATGAATAAAATAAATGCAAAAAAAATTGATTTTATGAAGTTTTTCGACGAAAAATGGATTCCGTCGAAGATTTTTGATGAAAAATGTATTCCGTCGAAAACGGATGAATAAAATAAATGCAAAATAAATTGATTTTGTGAAGTTTTTCGATGGAAAAAGAATTTCGTCAAAAATAGATTAATAAAATAAATGCAAAAGAAATTGATTTTTTGAAGTATTTCGACGGAAAATGGATTCCGTAGAAGATTTTTGATGGAAAATGGATTTCGTCAAAGATTTTTGACAGAAAATGAATTCCATCGAAAACGGATGAATAAAATAAATGCAAAAGAAATTGATTTTGTGAAGTTTTTCGACGGAAAATGAATTCCGTCGAAGATTTTTGACGGAAAATGAATTCCATCGAAAACGGATGAATAAAATTAATGCAAAAGAAATTGATTTTGTGAAGCTTTTCGACCGAAAATGGATTTCGTAGAAGATTTTTGACCGAAAATGTATTCCGTCGAAAACGGTTGAATAAAATAAATGCAAAAGAAATTGATTTTGTGAAGTTTTTCGACGGAAAATGGATTCCGTAGAAAATGGATGAATAAAATAAATGCAAAAGAAATTGATTTTGTGAAGTTTTTCGACGGAAAATGGATTCCGTCGAAGATTTTTGACGGAAAATGTATTCCGTCGAAAATGAATGAATTAAATTAATGCAAAAGAAATTTATTTTTTGAAGTTTTTCAACGGAAAATGAATTCCGTCGAACATGGATTAATAAAATAAATGTAAAAGAAATTGATTTTTTGAAGTTTTTCGACGGAAAATGGATTCCGTCGAAGATTTTTGACGGAAAATGAATTCCGTCGAAAATGGATGAATAAAATAAATGCAAAAGAAATTGATTTTGTGAAGTTTTTCGTCGAAAAACAAATTCCGTCGATAACGGATGAATAAAATAAATGCAAAAGAAATTGTTTTTGTGAAGATTTTTGACGGAAAATGGATTCCGTCGAAATTTTTGACGGAAAATGAATTCCATCGAAAATGGATGAATAAAATAAATGCAAAAGAAATTGATTTTGTGAAGTTTTTCGACGGAAAATGGATTCGGTCGAAGATTTTTGACGGAAAATGTATTCCGTCGAAAACGGATGAATAAAAGAAATGCAAGAGAAATTGATTTTTTGAAGTTTTTCGACGGAAAATGGATTTCGTAGAAGATTTTTGATGGAAAATGGATTCCTTCGAAGATTTTTGACAGAAAATGAATTCCGTCGAAAACGGATGAATAAAATAAATGCAAAAGAAATTGATTTTGTGAAGTTTTTCGACGGAAAATGGATTCCGTCGAAGATTTTTGACGGAAAATGAATTCCGTCGAAAATGGATGAATAAAATAAATGCAAAAGAAATTGATTTTATGAAGTTTTTCGACGAAAAATGGATTCTGTCGAAGATTTTTGACGTAAAATGTATTCCGTCGAAAACGGATGAATAAAATAAATGCAAAAGAAATTGATTTTGTGAAGTTTTTCGACGGAAAACAAATTCCTTCAAAAACGGATGAATAAAATAAATGCAAAAAAAATTGATTTTATGAAGTTTTTCGACGAAAAATGGATTCCGTCGAAGATTTTTGATGAAAAATGTATTCCGTCGAAAACGGATGAATAAAATAAATGCAAAATAAATTGATTTTGTGAAGTTTTTCGATGGAAAAAGAATTTCGTCAAAAATAGATTAATAAAATAAATGCAAAAGAAATTGATTTTTTGAAGTATTTCGACGGAAAATGGATTCCGTAGAAGATTTTTGATGGAAAATGGATTTCGTCAAAGATTTTTGACAGAAAATGAATTCCATCGAAAACGGATGAATAAAATAAATGCAAAAGAAATTGATTTTGTGAAGTTTTTCGACGGAAAATGGATTCCGTCGAAGATTTTTGACGGAAAATGAATTCCGTCGAAGATTTTTGACGGAAAATGAATTCCATCGAAAACGGATGAATAAAATTAATGCAAAAGAAATTGATTTTGTGAAGCTTTTCGACCGAAAATGGATTTCGTAGAAGATTTTTGACCGAAAATGTATTCCGTCGAAAACGGTTGAATAAAATAAATGCAAAAGAAATTGATTTTGTGAAGTTTTTCGACGGAAAATGGATTCCGTAGAAAATGGATGAATAAAATAAATGTAAAAGAAATTGATTTTGTGAAGTTTTTCGACGGAAAATGGATTCCGTCGAAGATTTTTGACGGAAAATGTATTCCGTCGAAAATGAATGAATTAAATTAATGCAAAAGAAATTTATTTTTTGAAGTTTTTCAACGGAAAATGAATTCCGTCGAACATGGATTAATAAAATAAATGTAAAAGAAATTGATTTTTTGAAGTTTTTCGACGGAAAATGGATTCCGTCGAAGATTTTTGACGGAAAATGAATTCCGTCGAAAATGGATGAATAAAATAAATGCAAAAGAAATTAATTTTGTGAAGTTTTTCGTCGAAAAACAAATTCCGTCGATAACGGATGAATAAAATAAATGCAAAAGAAATTGTTTTTGTGAAGATTTTTGACGGAAAATGGATTCCGTCGAAGATTTTTGACGGAAAATGAATTCCATCGAAAATGGATGAATAAAATAAATGCAAAAGAAATTGATTTTGTGAAGTTTTTCGACGGAAAATGGATTCGGTCGAAGATTTTTGACGGAAAATGTATTCCGTCGAAAACGGATGAATAAAAGAAATGCAAGAGAAATTGATTTTTTGAAGTTTTTCGACGGAAAATGGATTTCGTAGAAGATTTTTGATGGAAAATGGATTCCTTCGAAGATTTTTGACAGAAAATGAATTCCGTCGAAAACGGATGAATAAAATAAATGCAAAAGAAATTGATTTTGTGAAGTTTTTCGACGGAAAATGGATTCCGTCGAAGATTTTTGACGGAAAATGAATTCCGTCGAAAATGGATGAATTAAATTAATGCAAAAGAAATTTATTTTGTGAAGTTTTTCGACGGAAAATGAATTCCGTCGAAAATGGATGAATAAAATAAATGCAAAAGAAATTGATATTGTGAAATTTTTAGATGGAAAACGGATTCCGTCGAAAATGGATGAATAAAATAAATGCAAAAGAAATTGATTTTATGAAGTTTTTCGACGAAAAATGGATTCCGTCGAAGATTTTGGACGGAAAATGAGTTCCTTTGAAAATGGATGAATAAAATAAATGCAAAAGAAATTGATTTTGTTAATTTTTCGACGAAAAAATGATTCCGTTGAAGATTTTTAACGAAAAATGTATTCCGTCGAAAACGGATGAATAAAATAAATGCAAAAGAAATTGATTTTGTGAAGTTTTTCGACGGAAAATGGATTCCGTAGAAGATTTTTGACGGAAAATGGATTCCGTCGAAGAATTTTGACGAAAAATGTATTCCGTCGAAAACGGATGACTAAAATAGATGCAAAAGAAATTGATTTTGTGAAGTTTTTCGACAGAAAAAGAATTGCGTCGAAAACGGATTAATAAAATAAATGCAAAGGAAATTGATTTTGTAAGTATTTCGATGGAAAATGGATTCCGTCGAAGATTTTTGACGGAAAATGTATCCCGTCGAAAATGGATGAATTAAATTAATGCAAAAAAATTTATTTTGTGAAGTTTTTCGACGGAAAATGAATTCCGTCGAAAATGGATGAATAAAATAAATGCAAAAGAAATTGATTTTGTGATGTTTTTCGACGGAAAATGGATTCCGTTGAAGATTTTTGACGGAAAATGAATTCCGTCGAAAATGGATGAATAAAATAAATGCAAAAGAAATTGATTTTGTGAAGTTTTTCGACGGAAAATGGATTCCGTCGAAGATTTTTGACGAAAAATGAATTCCGTCGAAAATGGATGAATAAAATAAATGCAAAAGAAATTGATTTTTTGAAGTTTTTCGACGGAAAATAGATTCCGTTGAAGATTTTTGACGGAAAATGAATTCCGTCGAAAATGGATGAATAAAATAAATGCAAAAGAAATTGACTTTGTGAAGTTTTTCGACGGAAAATGGATTCCGTCGAAGATTTTTGTCGAAAAATGAATTCCGTCGAAAATGGATGAATAAAATAAATGCAAAAGAAATTGATTTTTTGAAGTTTTTCGAAGGAAAATAGATTCCGTCGAAGATTTTTGGCGGAAAATGAATTCCGTCGAAAATGGATGAATAAAATAAATGCAAAAGAAATTGATTTTATGAAGTTTTTCGACGAAAAATGGATTCCGTTGAAGATTTTTGACGAAAAATGTATTCCGTCGAAAATGGATGAATAAAATAAATGCAAAAGAAATTGATTTTGTGAAGATTTTTGACGGAAAATGAATTCCGTCGAAAATGGATGAATAAAATAAATGCAAAAGAAATTGATTTTCTGAAGTTTTTCGACGGAAAATGGATTCCGTCGAAGATTTTGGACGGAAAATGAATTCCGTCGAAAATGGATGAATAAAATAAATGCAAAATAAATTGATTTTATGAAGTTTTTCGATGAAAAATAGATTCCGTCGAAGATTTTTGACGAAAAATGTATTCCGTCGAAAATGGATGAATAAAACAAATGCATAAGAAATTGATTTTGTGAAGTTTTTCGACGGAAAAAGATTTTCGTCGAAAACGGATTAATAAAATAAATGCAAAAGAAATTGATTTTGAGAAATTTTTCGACGGAAAATGGATTCCGTCGAAGATTTTTGACGGAAAATGAATTCCGTCGAAAATGGATGAATAAAATAAATGCAAAAGAAATTGATTTTGTGAAGTTTTTCGACGGAAAATGGATTCCGTCGAAGATTTTTGACGGAAAATGAATTCCGTCGAAAATGGATGAATAAAATAAATGCAAAAGAAATTGATTTTGTGAATTTTTTCGACGGAAAATAGATTCCGTCGAAGATTTTTGACGGAAAATAGATTCCGTCGAAGATTTTTGACGGAAAATGAATTCCGTCGAAAATGGATGAATAAAATAAATGCAAAAGAAATTGATTTTATGAAGTTTTTCGACGAAAAATGGATTCCGTCGAAGATTTTTGACGAAAAATGTATTCCGTCAAAAACGGATTAATAAAATAAATGAAAAAGAAATTTATTTTGTGAAGTTTATCGACGGAAATTGGATTCCGTCGAAGATTTTGGACGGAAAATGATTTTCGTCGAAAATGGATGAATAAAATAAAGGCAAAA